>PVIW01000226.1:0-33811 GCA_004026585.1 Noctilio leporinus | reverse complement strand
GGGGTTGTGGGGAGGGGGAGGCAGAGGCAAAGAAGGGGAGCAGCTTAGACAAGAACCTAGTATAAAGGAACCATGGACATGGACAACAGGTGGGATTGACTTTAGGGGGAATGGGTGGGTGGGGAGGGGGACAGAGGGGAGCAAAAAGGGGATGGATGTAATACAACAACAATAAAATTTAAACAAAAACAAAAACAAAAAAACAAACAAAAAAAAAACCATGCCCCTCTTCAGCCCTGTGCATATGCCATATCCTTTGCCAGGGTCTGGGGGATCCCTAGACTTCCAGAAAAACATCCCCTGCTTCCAGGCCCACCTCAAATATCCTCCCTTCTGCAGATTGTGTTGTCTTGCCTCTTATTCCTTCTCATGCCATTTTATATAATATGGGTAATAACTGATGCTAATTCCTAGAAGTTATGGAGCATTAACTGTATGTCAGACACTCTCAAGTACAGGAAATGTGTCTTTATTCAATGACTCCTCACCTTATGAGGTTCCACCATGACCACCTCATTTTACAGGTGAGGAAACTAAGGCAAGGAGTGCTTTAGGGCCTGCCAAAGTCATCCAGCTATTAAATAGCCGAGCCTGTGATCCACTCCTCCTCCTCTGCTGGGTCCCCAGTTGTGTATTACACTTAACTTTTTCCCAGGCATCTAAATTTGAAGAGAGGAATTTAGTTGTCTGAGAGATACAGAAACTGGCTCAGGGAAGCAATGTAATTTGCCGTTCTCTTATTTCTCAGATAATGACAGAGGGCTAGATCTAAACTCACCTCCATTTCCCCTCTATGTCTGATTCCTTGTTGCTAAAAACATGTTGGAACACTTTCTTAGTTTTGCTCTGAAGCTTCGTATAAATAGCTCTGTCTGGAGGGCAAGTGCCAGCACATGATAGTTGAGCAATAAAGTATTTTTGCCGTTGTTTTGTTTTTTTGTTGTTTTTTTTTTTTAATGGGCACCATGTGTGATGCAAAGAAAACCCTCTGGTGTCTTCTGAGGAGTTCTCTGTCCCCAGGAGGGAAGGCTAATGGCCATGAGTTAGCAGAGAATAGGTAACCACTAGGACTCTGTGCTCAGTAACTCCACAAGGCCTCCAGAAGTGGGAGATGGTGGGGTCAGAGGGGTCTGGCCAGGTCCCTGGTGAGATGCGCAGAACTGGATTGCAATCCTGGTTTGCTTTATTCCAGGGCATGACCTTGGCCAATTTCCTACACATCCCTGAGCCTTTACTTCTTCATTTGGAACATGAGCCTCTTCCTCTTTGCTGTTTGCCTTAGGAGTAAATGGGACAACTGTTGGGTGGCACAAACCAATGCCAGTCTCTCCTGTTTTTCCGTTCATTCAGCTTTTCATGACTTCCCAGGATCATGAATGAAGCTGGGAATTCCTAATGACTCATGTGTGTTCCCTTGTGTGTCCTTCAGGAAGCCCACTGCTTCCCATGTGGCAGGCTCCAGGGCCACCTAGCACCTCTTAAAAGCAATTTTACTTTTAATAGGACAGGTTCATCTGTTCTTCGGAATTTCAAACATGTCGGGGACTCTTCAAAACCAGCCAGCATGCAGTGCTTACTAGTCAGTGGTCTAGTGGGCCCAAGAGGATCAGATTTATCAAAACTATTCTTGCTACTACTGTTGCTATTATAGTTGCTGGTATAATGATTGTTAATACTAGTTTAAAATACTATTACAGTTTCTGAAGCTATTACTATTTCTAGTTCTACCACTACTAATACTATAATTACTACCATCCCCACCATCATATCTATAAATGCTTCTGCACCTGTTACTACTACACCTACCACCGCTGCCATGCTATTAAATCTTTGTCCTGTTCTTCTCCTGGCACAATGACCACCATCAACACCACCCTATTACAGTTCTTCCTTCTCTTACTACTAATATTACAACTACTATCATCATCGTACTATGCCTCCTCCTCCTATTTTTTTACAACTACCATCACCATCCTGCTAGTAACATTGCCACTAGAAGCTATTCATTCTTTTGTCATGCTTAATAGGTACCAAGCATTGTGCTAAACACTTTACGTGTATTTTCATTTAACCATCATAAAAGTTCTGTGCTGTAGGTATTTGTAATGCTCTCATCTGATGGATGAATAAATGAAGGCTTAGGGATTCAATGAGGACCCCAAGCATCTGCCTTGGTGAATGGTAGGATTGAGACTTATACCATTTATTTGGGTCCCCAGGCCTATGACTTTTCTAAATCTCCATGCTGTATACATGCAGATTTAGACATTTTGTCTCAGCTTGGACAAAATGTTTTTGATATTTCCTTTTGTCCATGTTCTTGTGCAGAGAGATGGGAAGTCCACCCAGTGGGGAAGGACAATGACTGGACATAGAGCTTCAGAATAAACAGGAAACTCACACAAAGCAGCCAGCCAGCTGGGGCAGCTTGTCTGCTGACCTTGGCCTTGGTCATCCTCACCACATCCCCTTGAGTGAGCAGTTCCACACCTGAGATGATGTATGCAGTGACATTTCCAGGTAGATTTTTGCAGCTACTTGGATGACAGGCAAGAGAACTATAGACTGGGTTCACACTCACACACTGATCAAAGATGATAGGTAATAAACATCTTTTACTCACATACAGTTTTGTCGCTTGCATCCTCTTTACCCATTTTTCTGCCCACGTACCCTACAGTTGAATAGGCATGTCCTATACATGAATGAAATGGCCATCACTGCCCCCAATCAATTCTGGGAGAGAGCTGGGGGGAAATAGTTTCCCAAAACCCAAAGTCTGACAACTCTTCATCTTGCTTCTTATTCTGAAGGAATGTGGAAATGAAGAACTGGCTGTTAATATCTAAGAAAGATGGGAGTGGGTTCTGGCCACAGTATGCAAACTCGGGCCTCTTGGTAAAGAATGTATTTGGGAATAGGTCATGGAGCTTTCCAAAAACAAAATAAAACAAAACAAAACATGGTGTATTGTCAGTATAGATAACAGGCAGGTCTCAACCATTGAGACATCCAATCATGTGTTTCCCTTTAATTAGAAAAAGATGTCTGTCAGTGGTTCACTTAAAGACATTGTCACCCAACACAGGCTAATAATCAAAGAATAGGAGTTGGCCTAATTACTTTCCTCCCTCCCTCCTTCTTTCCCTCCCTCTTATCTTTATTCCCTCTCTTTTTTCTTTCCTCCTTACTTTGCTTCTTTTGATTGAGATTGACAGTTGTTAGGATATTGACCAACAGGTACCCAATTTCTGAAATTCCAAGATGAAACTTTTGTCTGTTTAGTTAGAAGTCACAGAGAATGCAGACTCTGAGCGAGTATGACATAAGAATTAGAAGCATCTTAGTTGCATTTATTCAGTAGATTCCACATATGAATTAAATCATATGACTTTTGTCTTTCTCTGACTGACATATTTCACTTAGTATAATGTTCTCCAGGTTCATTCATGCTGTTGCAAAGGGCAAATTTTCCTTCTTTTTTTATGGCCAAGTAGAATTCCATTGTGCAAATGTCCCATAGTTGTTTTATCCACTCATCTATTGATGGACACTTAGGCTGCTTCCATATCTTGGTGATTCTAAATAACACTGCAATGAACATAGGGGTGCTTATGCTCTTTAGAATAAGAGTTTTGAGTTCCATAGGATATATTCCCAGACAGCTATTTGGGGGACAGTTAGTGGGGGTGGAGGGATTGAATGAAAAGGAAAAAGGATCATAAGGACTCATGGGTATGGACAACAGTGTGGTGATTGCTGGCAGGAGGGGAGTATGTATAAGAGGCCTAATGGTAATGGGAAGAAATACAATAAAGAGTAATATAAAAAATTCAAGACCCACCCCAGACATAGTGTTGAATAAAAACAAAAATTCAAAGAATTAGGAGCATCACTTTTGATCTAGAGCCAAGTTCAAATCCTGGCTCTGTAACCTTGGGTCAGTGACTTAAACCCTTTGAGCCACAGTTTTAACCCAGACATGACAAAGATGGCTACATCTATTTTTCATGACTGTGAGCTGGATTAAATGACATAGCCCCAAGTAGTAGCAGAATACTGCCAGGGTCACCTCACTGAAACTAACAGAGATTTAAGCTTTGTGGCCTTTCTCTTGCATAGGCTCTTCCCAAGAACCTGAAGTATTAAATGTTTATAGTATTTAAAAGCTTGTTAAATTGGTGATTTATAATCTCATTCTAAATATTCACTTTCATATCTAATTTTGCATCCCTAATATTGCATTATTTTTCTTAAAGAGAGCCCTCACATTTTGTTAATTCAGGCCTCACAAAACCTGTACAGTGTCCAGCTTAGCACCAGCATGAAGACAGCATGGTAGGTGGTAGCAATTCCATTTCACTTCTAAGAGTTTTTCAATTTTTTTCATATTAATAACCTAGACTTCATCATAGCAATGAAGATAAAAGAATATATATTCTGATTATCTGATTACTAGTGATGGTATTTACAAATAAGATCACCACATTTACAGGAAGCTAAATGGCTGGGGAATTTTTTTGTTAGCAGTTCTGGGGCCCTGTGGCTATTGGCTAGCATTGCAAAATTTCTTTAGTCTCTAAAATAAAGACGGATAATTAATGAATAGGACAGGGGTGGAGAGAGAAAAGAGTCCTACTCAACAATGTCCAGTTAGGTATTTTTCCATAGATCACTCTATCTGGGCTTTTTCATCAGTAGCCCACACCTTTGTGACGATAGCTACCGGGGGCCCAGGAGCACCTCTTGCCCACGCAGAGTGTATTCAGCCATTTCTGTGTCTCTCCATTGTTTCCCACAACTGGAGTCTGAGAGGCTGTCATACGTCCCTCTCTCCTCTGTACTATGGTCTCATTTTTCTACAGAGTTGAACTCTGGAGAAAACATTGGTAAAAAATGTGAATACTTCAGTGCACAGTAGAACACCCTTTGTTTAAATTCACTCCCACCCCATTTCTGTGCGAGGAGCCTGGTGAGGAGGAAGGCAGGCGGGAGCGGAGGGACGTGGCCAAGTGGCATATTTGAAATTCCATCAGTTCGATTTCTCTAATGCAATATGGTCATTTTTAATCTTGCTCTGTTTGATAAATACTTGCATTTCAAGTAATTGTTAAGATTGTGTCTGTTTTTATTAGAATGTATTTGTCATTATTTGACAGTCGTTTCTAATCACATTTGTCATGTGTTGGGTTTCTTTCATGAATACTGATTGCTCCTGGAACAGAAGCTCCCGAAGCCCCATTCATTCTTTGAACACACACAGTATGCCCACCACCCAGGAGACCATTTATCTCGTCATTCAAAAATGAGAAAATGAATAACAAAAGTGAGTGGGAGGTTTATCTTTAGACACAGAAACTAGAATTGTTTAGAAGTCTTTGGAATTTCGATGACAGATTTTTGTGTAGTCAATTCAATCAAATATGTAGTTGGGGAGTTTAGATATTTGGGTAGTTTGAACACACACATTGACAAGCTTAGATTCAAAGTTGTCTACTACATCAGTTCAGCCTAAGTTCCTAGCAGTGTGGGAAACTTCACATAGCCAAGTCATGTCATTCACCAAATAGCCATCCATGAATTCATTCAGCAAATATTTAGTTATTTACAATTTCCATTCACTGGGCAGATATTTATTCATTCAAATAGATGTTTATTCATCCACTTATTTAACAAATAATTTTGTGTTTCAATGGACATTTGTGAGATTTCTAAGTATGGCACAGAATGGACCATCTTAGCAGTTGCACTGTTCTACCATGAGCCTGTGAATTTCAGGGATGTCATCCTTGGTTTCATGTCACCATCAAGAATTAAGGCCACAAGCTTCATCTTGATTATGCCATATAGTCTCATAGCCTCCATGATATGGAAGAATGGGAGCTGACAAATGGTCTAGACCATGATAGTCTCTCCTTACTTTTCTGTCTTCCAGTGAACATGCATTGGCCTGCTCTACATAGTACAAATCTTGAAGACATTGCCTCTGCAATATCTCATAGTCCCACCGTACTCAGCACATTCTAGGAACCCAATGGTGACTGTGGGAGGGAGGTGGGGACTGAAGTGAATGAATGAATGAGGCTATATTTTACAACTAGACTTCTGTGCCTGATCCAGTAAGTCAGGCAAGAAAGACTCCCAGGAACAAGCAGAATCTCACCAAGCAGCTCACTCTGGCTACAGAACTCTGGCAACAGACACGGAATCACCCACCAATGCAGGACTTAAGTATTATAAGAAGGGAGGTAAGTAAGCATTTTCTAAACTATCCTGTGAAGTAGCTTGAGCTGCTTCAGCCCTGGGCAGCTCTCACCTCTGATCACTGCAGGACCTGCCTGACTGGGCATCAGCCCCGGGGCAAAGGGTTTCACGCAGCCAATGCCAGAGGTCTGAAACAAGGAGAGACTCCTGGTGGGTTGGGGTGTGCGTTTCACAAGCATCAATTATAATCTCAGACCCTCCAAACACTTTCCCTCTCCCAAGCATTGTATAATTAGGGAAGGATAATCATAAGCTTTGTAATGCCCAAAGGAGCACCTTTGCAAACTGCACATGCTCAGCAAAGTCTGTTAACCCTCTTGGATGAAGGATCAGCTTGTCGCCTGCTCTAACTCGCTGCTTTTAGGTACATTAGAACCAGCTTATATACCTAAATGCCCCTGACTTAATTTTTCACGCTATACAAGTGACACTGGGCCATAATAGAAAATATATGGGGGTTTCACTTAGCGAGTTAAAGCTAGATTTCCAATCTCAGGTCTGTCATTGATAACTGTTAAGCCCGAGCAATTTCCCCAATATCCCCGACTCACAGTTTCCTCATTTGTCAAATGGGAAGATCAAATCTACATGGTGAGGTTATTAGAAAGTTAGTAAAACCCCTTTAATAATGTCTGGGGTGGGAACTACACAGCAGATAATAAATGCAATTACTGCTTCTATTAATAAAACATACTCTCATTTTACAAAAAAACATGGACATGGAGTCCAAAATCCGTATTTGTGCTAAATGAACATGGCCCATACAATTATCCGTTTCTTGATAAAACCTCTTATTTCATTCTAAGGCTTTTTACACTAAAGGACATAGGAGCTTCCTTTTGGAAGAAAACTCTTCATTAAGATAATTTAGCATTTCAAAGAGAACATAAAATCATTTTCCAGTTTGATTTGGAGTTGAGCATCAGTTAATTTCTCTTTGTTCTCCTCTTCTGGTTGCACTAATGTCCCCTTTGTGTGGGTACATTTGTCCAATGCAATCTAAGAAACAATCACCTTAATTGATCAGGCGTTAACCTCTAACAGTTTCAGACACAGGCTTTTTATCTATTGCTCAATCCTCACCACAGATGGAATTCCCTGCAGTGCTTACATCTTTGTCACCACCACCAGTGGCTCCTTCTCAGGAAAGCATGTCCGTAAATAAATGCTGTTGCAAACAAATCAGAACATTTAACCGAGAGGCCCCACCATTGCACAAAAGCCTGGTCATGGTCCTACACTCTGCCTGGTGGTGCCTAATGATAAATCTCATACAGGTGCCACCCTTTTCAAGACCTCAGCAAGGATTGATGGTTTATAGTAGGCTGATCCATCATCCAGGGCAGGTGGCACTCTATTGGAATTTCAGAAATCTGTTCCCAATCACATTCACTGTTGGGTGACTCAGTAACGACCCTATTTGCGGAGCGTTACTGAAAATCAATGTGCCACATTCAAGGTCAATGTACTGTTGGAAAACTCTTTAAGCACTGATGGATGGGTTGTGCTCAGTCAGAATAAATGTGAGAAAAAAAGTGACAGCTGAGCATCCAACAGCCATGCCAACTTCCTTGTTTAGTGGGCAGTGGGATTCCCAAAGGGGTGACATCACACATTTCCTCTTGTTCTCCATTTTGGGGGATGTGCCTGCATTGGTTAGCATGTCTTTCCTGACACAATTAAAGCATCAGCATCCTGAACCTCTCTAGATGTTTTATTAACCCAATACTTTCAAATCACTACTTTTGGAATCAAAGGATTCAGTATGAGCAAAATCAAGGCTAAGCACAATGTGGACTATGTAAAACATATACAAGGTCTGTCCAGAAAAAGTCCATCCATTGTTAATATAATGAGAATGGTTTGCAGGACACTGACGTAAATAAGCAGCCCAGGAAAGTGGACTGGGATGCACAAGCATGAACAATGACTACTTCACTGTACTAGTCAGTGGAGGCCCTGGGCACCGTCAAGGGAGCATGTGTAGTGTGTGGCTGTCACATTCAAAATGATTGAGTAAAGCAATGAACCCACATCAAGTTTTGTATTAAACTTGAACATTCCTCCATATAAGCTATCTGGATGATTCAGAAGGCTGCAGCTATGGACAATTGGTGGTTGACAGCTTCATCACAACAATGTGTCCATGTCTTATTTCTTAGTGAAACATCATATTATGAAGTCACAGATTTGTTGCCCTGCAACTTCTGACTTTTCCAAAAACTAAAATAACTTGAAAGGGAAGAGATTTCAGATTGCTAATGAGAATCAGAAAAATACAATGCAGTGGCTGATGGTGACTGGGAGAACTATGTGGCGTCCCAAGGTGCCTACTTTGAAGGGGACTGAGGCATCATTGTCCTATGTACAATGTTTCTTGTATCTTGCATCTTTATTTCAATAAATGTATCTATTTTTCATATTACTTGGCCAGATACTTTCTGTACAGATCATATATATATAAGAAATAATTTGGAAACTAGCCAAAGAAAAGACACTCACTCATTCAGTTTATCCCATGAATATAATGTCTTCAAACTGTGCCATGCAATGAACCCAAGGTTTGGGCTGTAAAGATGGAACAGGCATGCCGTCTCCACTCTATAAGTTTATAGTCAAGGAAGAGAGATGAATGCACAAACAAATTATTAAATGCAATGAGATGTATGCCCTGTGTGCAGTTGCATGGAAAGAGAGGTGAGTGCCTGGTGATGTTTGACAGCAAAGAGCATGCAGGGGGAAGTGGCCAGTTCTCTCAGGGATCACTACTTATTAGAATGGTGGCAATGAACACTTAGGAAAGTGGAAAAGCAAGTAAGCTAGGGTTTGTTCAATAAATTCTGGTTTCTAGTATATTTAAAGTTGTTTTGTTTATACAAAGAGGGCCCCAAAGTGACAAAATAACATTTGACAGTAACACACACTAGGTTATAAAAGACATCTTAGCCCTGGCTGGTGGCTCAATAGACTGGCACCAGCCTGCGAAACCCAAAGGTCACTGGTTCAATTCCCAGTCAGGGCAAATAACCAGGTTGTAAGCCAGATCTCTAGCCAGGTCCATAGCTGGAGGCAGGTGAAAGGCAACTATACACTGATGTTTCTCTTTCTTCCTCCCTCCCTGCCTTTCTCTCTAAAAATAATGAATAAAATCTTTTTAAAAAATGTCATAGGAAAAGTGGAACAGTAATGCAACTACATGCTTCAATTAAGACTTCATCCCAAATCCACATTCATAGTCATCAATTAAAGAGTTGCCTCGCTTTCCACTGATTGATTTTCTACTTGGCCATTGTTAATAATGGGGTTAGAGAAATGTGTTTACACAGGGTGAAACGAAAGGCACAACACACATACAACATCATCATTAGGATTATCCGAGGTAGGAGGGGAGCTGTATTAAGTCCAAGACCCTGGCTCCCTCCCTGAACCCTGCTTGCCCTTGACGAAATCTTTAGTCGTATTATATTAGTTGTAATGAATGATTATGGCGTAAGTACAAACTTGGGATTAGAAGTGGCTTAGTGATATATCTATTTACACCTTCTCCTTAGTTTAAATCTGGTTAGTTATCTAGTGCTATTGTAACAGAAAATTCAGCAGGGTGTAGGAGGTTTAGCCATAGATAAGGGAGTTAACTTAGAGCAGGCTCTATTTTTTCCATGCCAGGTCCCTCTTCTTTGTTCCCCGTTTGTGCTGCCCTGCCCCCCTTGCTTCTGTATTTCCCGCACCTGCTCCCTTTTCTTTATTCCCCATTTGTCCCTGCCTCTGCCCACTCCCCAGAAGTATATAAGGGGGAGGAGACCTGTGCTAGGGGCTCAGAATTTGGAAACTGACTCCTCTGGGTCCGCGTGCGTAATAAAGTGCCTACTTTTTCACTCATCTCGGTGTTCCGCCTGAGTCTGTTCCCATAACACTATGGAACAAGTCAGTACAGAACTTAGTGAATTAAAATCGTGATACTTATTATCTCTCCCACTTTCTGCAGATCAGGAATTCAGAGCTGTAGTTCTGACCCACTATGTCTCACAAGCTCATGGTCAAAGGGTGGCTGGGTTTGGGGTCATCCAGAAGGCTGCTTCAGTCTCATGTCCAGTGTTGGGCTGGGAAGACTTGACCAAATGGAGCTGAGCACCTTTTTTCATCTTGAGGTGGCCCCTCTAAGCAGTCTCTCCAGCATGGACTTCTTTTATGTTGGCTCATGGTGCAGGTCCCAAGAAAAAGCACCAAAGGCTATTTTATCTTTATTCCCACCATTGGAAGTCATACAGCAGCACATCTAGGCTCACTCAGAATCAAGGAAAAGGAACCACAGGTGCCACTTCTAGATGAAGGGTGTTGGCATTACTGTGTAATGTATATGTGGTCACCTTTGGAAAATACTACCTGCCACCAACTCATCGCTGTGATACTGGGATTGTATCTTATGCTTCAGTGTGGCTACACCTAGGACAGTAGGGAAGAAGCTAGACAGGGATTGGAAAAAGGTGGGCACTCAATCAACACCTTCATGTGCTGGCTACTGAGACAGCCACCTCATATTTCTCTGAGCCCATGTTTCTTTTTTGTGCAGAATCAAATCTGCACTCCTCTGGCTTCTTACACCTTGATTCAATCAATTTGAGTACCTTTTTATGGAACGAATGTGCTCCCTCAAAATTCACAGGTTGAATGAAGCCCTAACCCCTAATGTAATGTATTTGGAGGTAGGTCATCAGGAGTTACTCAAGTTTAGATGTCATAAGTGTGGGACCTTCATGATGGCAATAGTCATGAAGCAGGAAAGGCCATGTGAGCACACAGTGAGAAGAAAGCTGTGTATAAGCCAAGAAGAGAGCCCTCACCAAGAACTGGATATGCTGGCACCTTGATCTTGGACTTCCAGCTTCAGAACTGGGAGAAATAAATTCCTGCTCTTTAATCCACTCAATCTATGATATTTTGTTATAGTTGCCTAAACTAAGACACATTGATATTGTGCCTTATCTCTGTAAACTTATATAAATATAGGCCTATATAAATGTTGTCTATATAAACCAATCATTTAATTATTTCTGTCTGTATTAGTCAGCTCAGGCTGCCATAAAACCAAATACCACAGACTGGGTGGCTTTAACAACTGAAATTTATTGTCTCATGGTCCCAGAGGCTGGATGTGCAAGAATAATGTGCTGGCAGGGTTTCTGATTCTGAGGTCTCTCTCCTGGGCTCCCAGGTGGCCCTCCTGCTGCCTTTTCACACCTGGTCAGCCTCCCTCTTGTCTCTTCTTCTCACAAAAACACCAGTCATCCTGGATTAGGGCCCACACCAGTGGCCTCATTTTCATGTAATCACCTCTTTAAAGGCTCTCTCTGCAAATGCAGTCTCATTCTCAGGTCCTGGGGACTTGAAACTTCAACATAGAAATTTGCAAGGGAACACAATTTAGTCCATAGCACTAAGGTTATAAAGTAACAGTGCTCCTTTGGTCATGTGTTCAAAAGATTTGAAAATAGTGATCATACTGCCCATCCTTGTCCCCTCTGCTTGAAGGTCAAATCCATGCTCTCAGCACCCACGGGTGTCCCATAACGCCAGAGCACCCCCTGTTTTACCCACAAGTAATTGCTAGACTTTGGCAGAATAAATCAAGGTTACCATTTCCCTGCTTTTGAAACTCCACTTGTTATAAAGTATTCTACTAACACTTTCCTATGCTCTGTGCCTCATGAACTATTTCTTTTTTAATTTTATTGTTGTATTACATCCATCCGCCTCACAAACTTTTATGAAATCTTTCTTGTCCTTAAATACACCAGTATTTTTGTTATTATATATTAATATATTAATATTATATAATATACACACATATAAATAACATCATGTGTATTCAATATCTGTATACATACCCATTATACAGATATAGATACTGAGGATAAGAGTTCAGCATATACATAAACCCAATGATAATGCCTGAATATACATCTAAATTCATATTATCTGCAGCACTTTTCACTCATCTTGTGTAACTGGCAGGGTCTATATGAAGACAGTGCTATAGTTTTCCCCTGAGCAGGCACATGAGGTCAGAGGGGCCTGTTAATATTTCCTGATCTCATTTCCTTACCTTTTCTTTGCACCACTTAAACACATTTATGTGCCCATTTGCTATATAAATTCTGATCATAAAAATAACTTGTGCCTGTTTTCCACAATTTCAAAGGTGTAAAAAAGTTAAAATTTAAAAATGAAAACCACCTATTATCTAACCAACCTAAAATGATAGCTCAGATATTCCTTTGTTTCTTCCAGATATATATCCCCCCGCACAAACACATGCACACATGGTTTATATACCTAATACATGCCCATATTTCAATATCATAAAACACTCCTCATAACCTTGATTTTAATGGCTGCTAAATAATTTCATTGTGTGTATGTAGCCCAATTTATGCAATGATTAACATCCTCTTTTAAAGGACAGAAGATTGTAATATAATTCTCATGATTCCATTAATTACATTTTCTTATTAAAACACTGATTCCATTTCTTGGTTAAAAAATAAGTAATTTCTTCAGCTTGGAATATGATCTCTTGGTCTAATGAGGCTATATATATTCTATTTGTAAGCTGTAAGATATTGTAGCTAGAAGAGCTCATGGAAATCATGAACCCTAACCCCTTCATTACATATGTAGAGAAGTAAGGCCCAGAGAGGGGAGGGAGCTTGCCAAGGTCAACAGCAAAATCTAAGACTTCAAGAGTACAGATCATGGCTACAATCTTTATAAAATGAGGGGCCTTTACCATTTCTTTACTCATTCAATAAAATATTTGTTGCATGTCTTGTAGGCACTAGGCAATAAATACATGTTGAACAGGGAATGAAAGCGACCTGCTTTCTGACCCGTGGATGTTCTAGTCCCCATATCCTTCCTTCTACTCCAGATGTTGTCTCCATTGGATTTTCTGAACAGGTGGCCTGTATCCTTCTGCCTGAGGCCATGTTCCAGCTTCAGAAATGTGCTGAACCCTCTTGCTAAACAGGCTAACGTGTTAGAGAATTAACATTCCAGAAGTGACCTTCAACCACACTCGAGCTGAGGGACAGATGCCCCAGCTCTCTTGTGTGCCCTAATTGGTAGTGAGGCACTTGTGAAGCATGTTCCACACAGTCCCCCCTGGGTCCCCAGTGGGATGGAACCACAGTGGCCTGCAGAGAACCCATCCTGGTTTAGCTCATAGAACCTCCTAGGATCACCTCCATAGATAATGATAAAAACAAAGAAAATATATCTACAAACCACTCTGCCTTTTGATTATTATAACAACTTTGCACTGATAAATTTATTGGTCAGAGAAAAGGAAGCCTGTGCTTAATCTAGAAAACAGTATCTTTTTATTTGATCTAGGACCTACACGCAAGAATATCCTTCTCTCTAGTTGTGCTTCTGAGGGAAATCCAAACCAAGACAAACTCATGTCAATATTTACCATGTCTATTCCATAAGGAAAAATTACAGAATGTTATCAAATAACATGCAGGGAATATCTTCCAGTTATCTATTGCTACCTGACAAACAATACTTAGTATCTAATAATAATAGCTTATCATTATATCTAATGGGTCCAAGGTAGACAGACTGAGCTGAGTGGTTCCCATTTGGAGTCCTTTCTGTGGAAGAAGTTAGATGGCAACTGAAATTGAAGTCACCTGAAGCCTTCTTCTGTCATTTCCCTGGCATGTGAACTGATTGGGCATCTGTCTCTAAATGGAGCCTCTCCATGTGGCTAGGTTGGGCTTCCTTGCAGCATGGAGGTTTCTGGGCCATCCAACTTTTTACATGCTGGATGCCTTCTCCTAGCACCTAATCTAACATATCAAATGCAACTGCTGAACATTAAAAGGTAAGCCTGGCAATTGGTACAGTACCCCATCCATTGTTTTCTCTTGGATGAGCAGTCCCAGAGACTGTCCCAATCCAAAGGGGTAGAAATATATCCTACCTTTCAAGGGAATGAGGGTCAACTAATTTTATTAGTACTGCTAAGGAGAATGAAGCAGCACCTTTCTATGTAAGAGATATTTAAGATGAGGCCCTAAGAACATGGGAGAAAGCTAGGCTGAGAGGTGGAGAAAACACTCCAGGGTTTGTGTGCAGGCATGCAGCATTCTGAGGACTTGAACGAAAGTCAGGGTGGCTCAGAGGACACACTGGGAGGGCAGGCCAGGGTCTGACCCAGCTGGACCATGTAGGTGATGGTAACTACTTTAGTTTGTATCTTAATAGAAATCAGCATCAGTGGCTTTGTGATCTGATTTATAGATATTTTTAGAACCTCTCTATTTTGGTTAAGCTCAAAATGAGCCTTAGATCCAGGCTGCAAAGTTTATACCAAAACATTACGAGTAAGAAATGGATCATAAGCATTTAGAAATTTTCACAGTGTTTTGACTGCTACAACATCTAAGAACATTTGTATTGTATTTTCCCACGTTTTACAAGAGCACTGGTCCCTGATGGGGAAAAGATATCCAGTCTTTTTATCATAGACAGTTTGTAAGACATGTCTCTGGCTACCATGCAGAGTGAGGGAAGAACAGGGCTGGGAGAAGAAAGAGTAGTTGGGAGACTATTGGTTGGTGATAGTGGCATAGGTCATAGTCCTGCAGGTGGAGAGAAGGAACAGGTTTCAATGAAGTTTTAAAAATAAGACAGGCAGCACCTGGGGATGAGTTGGCAGTGAGGAAGAAAGAGGGGTGGGTTTCCAGGATGGTTCCCAGGTCTCTGGTTTGAGAAACAGATTTGATGGAGATGCGATGTAATGGGAGGCAAGTAAGTGACTAGAAAAAGGAAAGAGAATTCAGCTCTGAATTGCTCTGCATTTGCCATCCTGACTTTTGTCCTGAAACTTCTAATGGTCATTGTAAGGAAACTATGTACTGAAAGCAAAGAAAGACACGTTATCTTTTTATTTTAATTACAAGTCATCTACAGTGCAGAAAACAGTCAACATAATTCATGTTTTTAATCAAAGAGAATTCTTTGAGAGCAGAAAAGATGTAGCATCCAAACAAATGAGTTGTAATTTTCTTAATGAATTAAGTTATCATGAATCATTGTGTGGAATCGCCCCTGTGCTGTGGAGCCTGTGACATTTCCAACAATGCGACACTATTTGGTAAATATTAAAGGCTGCTAGAGAAAGAGGATAAGAAGTGACCTTTCAATCTATATGGAGCATGTTAATTACAAAAAAAGGCAGTGATCAGTTGTAAAGAATTGTTCTTCTGTCATCAGCACTGAAGCACATGCCTGCCTTTTCTTTATGAATTCTCCTTACATGAAATATAGATGCATGACATTTACATTTGCAATGTTATTTAGCATAAGTATGCATTCTTATTATAGTCTGTGTGTCCTACACAGTCTCAAGAATGGGTATGTTTTTAAGCTCAAATGTATTACAGGTTTCTTCCTGGAAACCACCAAAGAGGCAGCATCATGTTGCAAGAAGAGAACCAAAGTGGAGTCATGTTCTTTGTCCTGAATCATAAACTGCTACTTATCACCAGTGTAATCTAACTGAATTTTATTTAACCAGAATGTCTCATGCTTATTTGACCACAGAGAGCTTGTAATGGCATAGAAACCTCTTGATGGTCCACAGTTTTGCGGAATTCATGGTGATACAGTGGCCTACAGAGTGGGAACTTAGAACATTGAACCTGGGTCTGTGTCCCAACTTCCCCAACTACCAAACATGGCCATTGAACCTCTGTGAGCATGGTTTTCTTTCCTGGTTAAGTGCAAAGGAACACCTTCCCTAGTAGGACTGAAGCTGAAAAGAATAAATGAAATAAAGAAAGGCTGGTAAAATGGTTAACAAAGAACTATGCGTATAGCACAGTTTAAGACACAGCAGCCATGCTTTAGTTTTCTACAGCCCCAGCGTAGCATGTAATAAATGACCATGGTCCTCAAATCCCTTTGAGGAAGACAGTGTGGAAGTTAAGAACCCAGGACCAGGGCATAGCTGAGATAAGAGCCTGTCTCCTGGGGCCCATTTTTGAAGCCCGTTCATTCTAGGGCATGTCTTCTCCATGGGGGAAGAAGCTTATGTAGTTGAGAGATGAGGAAGGGAAAGATGAGAGAACTGAGTATGGTTAATATGATCACCTAAAAAGCAACAAAGAAAGAGGGGAAGGAAAGGAGGAACTGGTGATAGAAGGAAAGGGAATGAGTGAGAAAGAGAAGGGAGGAAAGGGGAGGAGGGAGAGAGAAGGAAGGAAGGAAGGGAGGGAGGGGCGGAGGAAGGAAGAATGGAAGGAAGGAAGGAAGGCAGGGAGGGAGGGAGGGAGGGAGGGAAGGAGGGAGGGAGGGAACGACAGAGAGAGGAAGGAAGGAAAGGGTCCATTGTAGAGAAGAACTAAATATCCAAGTGAAAACTTAAGGCAGAGAAGACTGCCATGAGAATCACAAGAGCTAAAGCCTACTTGAGCAGCTTAGGGTTCTTTACTCTGGAATTAGATTGGTTCAGTCCTGACTCTAGACCTTATAAGCAGGGTGAGCACAGATGGCTTCACGTCGTCTTCATAACCCTCAATATTCTTATCTTTAAATGGGGCAATCATGTTCTCCTTGCAGGACTGTTATGATGAGGAAATAAAACAGCATATGTAAAACACACAGCCAAGTGCTTTCTGGCTGAAGCTAACAGTTATGTACCATTAGTCAAGTACATGATTATTGCAGCCAGGGTGTAACTGTGCCTCCCTCATAACTAGAAACCTCAGGGACAGGTCAGCATGAAGAAATGAATGAGATGGAGCAAAGAGGGAGGAGTGTATGAGTGAAATAAACACTTATGGATTAGGATTCAGTTTATGACTGTGAAGGCTCCTAGAAATAAACACTGAAATGAGAGATTTTATAAGGGTGAGGTAGAGCCCTAATATGCAGTAAAAAAGATAGCATGATGGGTTTCTCCTAGCAGCAAATTGTATAAAGATTGAAAGGAAAAATAAATATGATGTATTATTAACCAATTATGACTGATATGTAAGATAGAAGGTGGTATAATAGACCAACTAACAGTTTGAAATATATGTTGAGCTTGGATTTCTATGCAAGAAAAATTACAGAATGTAACATATAGAGGAAGAGAGGCTCCCTTTGTTGATCAATTCAATGAATTAATTTCTCAAGGTCTGAAAATGTGACAGAAATGAGAAAATTGCTATTTTTGAACTTGGGAAATTTCAGAAATAGGGGTGATCAAGAAAGAAACTCTGCTTTGCCTTTTAAATTTCCAGGAGTGTTTGGACATGCTAAAAAATATCTAGAAAAATATTCCTAGTTGGGTCTCAGGAAAAAGAGTGGGTCTAATCAAGAAAAGCAAGGATGGTACATGAAAGAACTAAAGGCATGAGAGACACAAGAACTATCTTGACACACTATGTATTGGCAGTAAGCTGCAGAATTAAAAGCAAAGGTAGCAATATTAGTGAAAAGATGCAGGGTACAATAGTCTAGCAATTTTCCTAGCAATGGAATGAACCTGCCTTCAGAGGTGGTGAGCTGCATTACCTGAGACATCAGGCTGGCCATGGATGATGATCTATCAGAAATTTTGAAGAGAACGACTTCCCTGAACAGAAGCATTGGGTTAAATCGCTATCCCCCATAGTACTTGTCAAAATATTATTAATCTAATAATGATTACTAAATGTTATTAGAGGAAAAAACAAAAAGAAAAGAATTTGCTGGTCAGATAAATTGGGGAAACATTAAATTATACTAAGGTAAGCATGTCATATAGGATCTTTGGCACTGAGATTCTCCAAGGAAAGATATTAGAATGCATTACTTCTGCTAGACCAAAAAGAATATTTTGCAAGAGGAACACCATGCTGGAATCAGGGGAAGAAGATGTGTGTGATGAAATAATCTTCAGTGGGGTACGTAGTCTCCAAATAATTTTCTACTTGCAGGTTTCACGAGCCCATATAAGAAAATCACATCAATGTTCCCAGCTGTGATCAAACTTAATGAAAGGCACAGTTAGAAAAACTAAGAGTACAAAAATCATAGCAAATCAGGGACCCTTAAATTAGAAGAGACAGAAAAAAAACAGAATGAGGATACTAAAGGTATTAATTTATAGAGATGCCTCAATAGCTGAGGCATATAGTGGTCATGAGAAATAGTGTAACACACAACCCATATGCTGCTAATAGAAAAAAAGAAAAGAAAAAAGAAACCTGGACAATGAGAGAATTAAACAATAAAATGAGAGCCAGCAAGAATGGGAAGGACATGAAGTAGTGGTGGATGTGGGTGTATCTTTTATTTTTAAGTATGAGATGTACCTGGCCTAAGGCCAGACCAATGTGGACATAGTCAGCTTCCTTCCCGATGGGAAGAGCTCCTCAGGAAATCCACCCAGAAGGCTTCACAGGAAATGTGGATTCAGACAGGACAGGCTCTTCATGACAGAGACTATCTCTAAGCATACTGGCCTGATGAAGTTACTGTCCTCTTCCCTCACGGGGTGTGGCTGTTTAATGTACTGAAATCAGTGCCCATCTGCTTGGGACTGAAGATCCACAAAGAGCATCTTTGGTCTCTGATTTCGTTCTCCCAGACTTGGGGATGGTCATAAGACTTTGCAGATGTCAAGCACCACTTCCTAATTCCCTCCCGACTGGTTATAAATTATTCTTGGTAGGATTTGCCTTTTTGGTGCATCTCCAAAGTCCACCCAATATCACACAGAATTTGAGCTCCAGCAGCATTTTCCCAGTCAAGTCTACAATAGATCTTTCCTTCTCATCCAAGCTTTGACCTCTCCCGGCAGAACTCCAGCTAGCCTCTGATGCACAGAAAGCTCTCCTCCTCATTGTTTTTATGAGCCACTAAGCTGATTCTGAAGGAGAATAAAAGGCAAAACTCTTTTAAATGAGACAAGCCTATCCCTTCTTACTCCAGCCCTGTAGGCTTCCTGCTCTGGGAACTCTCAACAGCCCTCATGCAGAAGACTCCCATATTTCTCACCAGATCTATAGCTTAAGAAGCCACATTACAGCCCTTCAGTACATCTGAAAAGATTAGACCCCATTTGGAAAAAAAAAATTAAAAAAGCCTCTGGCACAAGCAATTTAAAGCTCAAAGCTCTAATCTGGAATTGGTATATTTATCCTGGTCTTTAATTATTAATGCTGCTTTATTGATCCGATACCTAAAACACAAACAACAAAAACTGTTCAAACTAATTAGTGTGGGTTTTCTACCTTTTTGGGCTTCTCTACCAGTCTTCAAATCTAAACCTTTTCTTCCACCAATCAATAGGGTTTAATTCATTAACAAGTTCTAGAGCCTCATTTGCACTGTGGGGCACTTTCCATCCAGATGAACAGGAAGAGCACTAAATCTTACCCCTGTCCATAGCTGCATGGTCTATATACATGTGTTTTCTTTGGAGCTTTAAAACAAAAGTTAACAAACCACTTTTTGGTATTCTGTGCTCAGTGGCTACTTGATCCATCATTAAAAAATTACTGCATGTTTCTTTATCTTACTGTAAAGAGATTATGTTATTAATGAATCTTATACTGGGGCAGGACACGATTGTCATGTAGACATGAAATCATCTGGACACCTGCCTTTTCATTGGGTTAGTCACCAATGTCAGCTTTGTATTTATGGATGGGGAGTCTGATGGGTTGGAGCAGGTTGTTACTCATGAGGGGTATTTCCTGTTGGATCCATTAGCCTGACTTCTGATTCACAAGCATGGCCCCACCCCAAGCATCTAGCTACCTGCTGTCTTGGGCTATTGACTGTAAAGGTAGGAGAGGATTAAAGCATGTCTAAGTCTTCACCACTGCTGGAAAAACAACTCTAACTTCTTTTAATGGAGTATAGGATATAGAAATGTTAATTAAGCCTTTATTTACTCTAGGCATTGATAGTCACATAGTGGGTACACCATAAATATATGTAGAAAGAATAAATGAATGTCAGTTGTCAGATTCTTTGCCATCAAGGGACTTAGGTCCTAGTGGGGATTCAAATGAAGATACCACTGACCCATCCTCCCTGTCACATATGTGAACCCTGAGGATTATATATGACATTCTCTGGCTTCCATACATCCTTCCAAATCCTTTTGAATATAATTATGCCTTCTGTTTGTATCACCTCTTGGGATAATGAGGACCATATGTTAAAATTTTCAGTGGAAAGTGGGAGGACTACATTTATTTTGTTGGTTAAATTATCTGTGTGCCCTCGGGAAATCATTATGTTTAATATACTCAGGGTGTCACAAGAAGGTTCACACCAACAGGGTAGAGACAGGTGTCTCCTTGCCTTGAGGAACTTACAAAGAAAACAGATAAACAAGTCAAGCTGATATGAACCAGATGAAAAATATGATCTCTCTTTTAATTTTCATAACCTGACTCTTTGAACATAGCACACACTATTCATAGTTGTAACTGCACACATTTCTAATGACACTATCCAGACTATATGAAGTATCACTTGAATGATTTTCAAAAATATTCTATATCTGTGGTTAATTGTATTGCCTTCCTTTCTAGTCAACTTAAGCTAGGTTTAAAGAGTGAAGCTGTGGCCATAAAGTGCCAACATGCTGAAAGAGAATGGAAATTTTCAGCTGTATTCCTAACTATACATCCCAAGTGAACACCAGGAGGACTGATACATATTTTCAGAGGTCTGGTATGATGACCTAAAGGCAAAAGTTGACAATATTATTTATGTGCCTGATGTTGCAATTGAATACAAATCATAGGAAGTTTTCAAAACATTAAAATTTTCTAAAATGACAGCGAAACATGATTCAAATGGATTCCATCAGTTTTAATTATGAAAAATTATTCTCGTAAAGTTTACACAAAATATTATTTGAAAGAGATAATATTCTCTAAATATTGTTCTACAATTACTTTGGTATTAAAAATTCACAGTGACATTTCAGTGGATGTATTTCCTTTGTCACACCTGGGAAACTGGACAGAACTTTACATAGTTATGTAGAAAATGGCTAAGTCTTTCCTTTAAGATATATGACAGCCATAAAAAATCCCAGGAGCAGAGATGATGTCATATAGAAGACTAATTAACACTGCTTCAGGATAATGTATGTTATATGGTCTTTAAATTTTTATTAAGGTCACTGCTAAGTATGGCTTAAAACTAATGATGGTAAAGATTTGGAGCTTAAACACCCACCTGTAGGAGTGAGGAACAGCAGGGGAGTAGCTATGAGAAAGTGACCAGATCTCCTTTATTAATTTGTTACACAAAAATTCATCATCCCTAAAAGAGAGCCCTCAAAGGGACTGAGACTGCAAAGACTCATAGTCATAGGAGGTTGTCAAGTGGATCCGTAGAGAGACAGCACCCAGTTAGAATGATCATGGCAAAGGTGTAGATGTGTGATAGTTCACGCTAGGCCTGAAACACTAGTAGTATTTCAAGCAGAAAGTGGGAAATGGTGGGAAATAATTGGATGGAGAGATAGCAACATAAAAGCTATGGTATTGCAGAGATTTTGTTTTGATGCCAAGGGTAAAGGGGAGTGTGGCAGAGAAAGTGATGATCACTTCTCCTATCCACTCCTCCTTTCTGTGTTCTTGTTTATAGAGGAAGCCTTGTTACCAGCTCTGGGCGATCAGGCTGCAGACAGGTGTGATGGCTGGCACTCCCAAGCTGAAATGAACAATAGGCGGACTTAAATCCCTTCTCTCCCTCTCCTGGTTGCTCTCCCTCTCTTCCACTCCCTGTTGAAGGCTCACACAGCCTCCGGTGGAGAGGGCAAAGCCATGAACACTAAGTAACCAACTGCAGCCAAGTTATTTTAGAGAGTTGCTGGGACTCAAAATGGACTTTGCATGAGCAACAAATAAATGCTGTTTGGTTAAGCTACTGGGATTTTGGTACATTCTGACCTGCTACCTCTTGCCTAACACAGAGAGACTCTTGAATATTAGAAGATGAGATTAACATAGTTAACATATTAGGAAGATGCTGGGACATACACAGAACAACTTAATTATGCTGAAGAACTATGAATAAACCTAACATTTATTGGCATTTGCAGGGGACTAGTCCTTTATATACAGATAGATTTTCTCATTTGATCCCCATAACCCTTTGAGGTTGGTATTACTACATTTTGTACAAGGTCAAAGGATCATGGCAGCACCAGGATTCAAATTCAGTCTGACTTGAGAACCAAACACATAGCACTTCAATATAAACCCAATCCTTGATTTCCTATCATAGAATGCCTTGGGATCAAGTCTGTTATAGTGAGAACATGAGTTTTCTCTTCATTGGCACAGTCCTTCACAAAGGACACATCACACACACACACACACACACACACACACACACACACAATTTCCAGGTGGTTTTTTCTGGAGTGTTGGTCTTATCAAATCCTTCCACATCCTTAAACTACTTAAGTCAAACCTGATCAGAGTGGATTTGAGGACTTCAGAAGAACTATTGGGGAAGGGAGGTATTTTAACCACATTATTAATTCCCATGAATAACCCTTACAAATCGGCTATTGGATTTTGTCTCTGGAGGCTCTCATTCATACTATGGTAGGTTCCTAAATAAAATATTTTTCTTTCCCACTTCCCTGAATCTGTTCTAGAGAAATGGCTTCTCTTAACATGCCAATGACCACTTAGTATTCAGAAATTCTCATTTAACTCTGTAGGTTCTTCAGCCATTGTCCAATCCATAACTTTTTTCTTTTTCAATCCCCATTTTAAGCATTCTTTTGGCATCTTAATAACTCTTGAGCGTTCCCATTGAAAAGGGTTAAACAATCTATCTGTCTTCCATTTCTCCCAAATTCCATTACTGACCTTGTCCTTTAGGGATCTCTCTCCAAGAAATATCATCATGTTGGCCTGGCACCCATAGGTTTGGTTAACCCCTTGCACCCCCAAGTTGAGGTCCTCACAAGTCAGGAGGTCAGCAGCCCTGGCAGGGCTGTAGGAAGGATGCTATGGACATAGGGATGCTGTGCGACTATGAAGGAGCATAAGTAGATTCTTGGAAACCAAGAAAAACCTTCATTTTCTGCACTACCAAGCACAGGGAACAATGTGGGAGAGGAGGATTTTGGCCACAGCTCCAGGTAGAGGATTGGTGCCAGGAAGATACTTAGGAGTTCATATTAGGCCTCTTGCCCAGATGGCCAATGGATCTGAAACTGCGTGCATAAAGCAAGCCCTTGGCACGAGATCTGAGGCGATGAGTGTGCATGATGCCTCGATTTGTGCAAGGGAGGGAGGCCAGTGGGAAATTTCAAGTCATAGAGCCAGGCGGTGTCACGGAGCCAGAGAGTGTATCAGCTGCGGCAGCGGTGTCTTCATTGCAGAAAGAAAATAAATATGCTGCCTGCACTGTACTGGGAGAGAGAGATCCATATGAAAGGAAAGCACTTAGGAACATCTCACAGTTGGCTAGACCAGTGTTCTAGGGCTTAGGAGGGTTGATGTGTGATAGGTGGTGCTAATAAATCCTCATTTTAGTCCACCTTGTATCATTTGGGGAGGCAGATTAGGATGTCAAAGATGGGAAGTGAGGAAGAGAAATATCTAAGTGGACACAAGTCACTATGTAAGATTCCTTACCTCAATTGTCAACATGTATTTCTAGAACACATTTAGCACATAATGTTATTAGTCAGATTAGGGCCAGCACTACTGTGAGTTAAGTGAGGCACATGATAGAGGTGCAGAACTTAAGGGGGCACTGTACATTTGTACAACTCAGTCAGACTTTTGCCTCTCTCTAGTCCTGGTCCTGTCAGATGCCACCTTTATTTAAAATCCTGGTTTCTTTCATCGTAGTTTTTCTCATTAACTTGGAATTTTATTAAATGCTGCAACATAATATATGTTTTAAATCTTGATTATACAGTTATTTGGTGCCTGCTTAAATTGTGCTCGTAAAGCAAATACCGCATTCACCTCACCTAATTCTAGCCCCAAGGCCCATTCTGCAAATCAGAAAAGAAGGCTCAGATAACATTTGTACTTTGCCCAAAGCCACACATCTAGTCCACGTAGAGTTTACAAACTCAGAAAGGGCCTGCTTCTGAAGCCACTCACTCCAACCTACCTGTTGTCTGCCAAATAAGTTCATCTATTACTTCTTGGGCAGGTGGGAACACCAGACAACATGATGGCATTGGAAGGAGTGCCCCTAAAGAACAATGTTGGTAATGGAATTGAGGGGAAATAGGAGATAAATAGCTAAACACTTTTTAATGGTTATAATATAACAAGGAGCTAAGGTTAAAAAAGGAACGGAAATAAGACCTTTTGCATTGGCCAGACAGCTGAGGAACCTGTGGAGTTAATTGAGAAATTCTGAGTACCAAGAGATCACTGACAGTTCTCTATAACTCAAGGAAGGAGGGAAAGAAAACATTCTTTCATGAGTACCACGGTATTCATGAAAACTTCCAGATACACCATCCAACAAATGCTGTGTTAGAGTGATTAATGAGAACTAGGCATATGGTTAAAATAAATTCAAAGACTAGTGAGCTCCTGCAGAAGACATTATTTATTTTTATGGAGTATGACCACTCATTGCCTTAGTGGGGAAGAGAGTGAGATTAAGGGCCTGGACTTGCCCATCTACAAATGTAATGTTCAAAACAACATCAGCTTATCAAATACCTATTGTGCCTAATTAAATTATTTCTTTTTAGAGTTTCTATCTTCTCACTGTCCATAAGTACAATGAGGGCCAATGTTATGTTAGCTTTGTTTCTCCTTTTATCTTTTACACATAGTAAATGCTTAGTAAATATTTTTGAATCAATAATCAATTAGAAAATGTATTTTCCAGAGACAGGAAATCCCTTGAGAAAAAATTGGGCTAAGATTCAGTGGTAACTAAGCCCTTAACCAACCCCTCAGGGTTCTGGGATTGTTCTTTACAACTATTCTAAACTGGGACAAGTGTTTCAGCCCTTCACTGCATCTACAAGTCACTGGATGTGAGCTGCCTTTAGGAAGCAGTCATGACATTAGACAAGGCAATTCTCATCAGCCAAGGGCAATTCCCAGAGACCATGCCCCGAGCAAGTGGATCTCTGCCTGCCTGTGCGCTTCACACCTGAAGGTGGGTTTGATGGCACACCACTGAGTTAACTATCCCACTCATCCCAATGAAGGGAAAAAACTATGTAATTATCTTAATAATATGGATGTTAATAGATGGCAATTATTTTATCTAGCTCTCAGGTTAGCGCATGAGTTTAATGACTTGAACTAAGTATTATATTGTTATTACAGAGCTCCAACTTAAAGCATAATAGTAACAGAAATATTCATTAAGCCACTTGATATTTATTGAGTATTAAGTATTAGGCATGGTTCTAGGTACTGTAGATACAGCACTGAGGAAAAGTAAACATAAAAATATCCATTCTACTTATACTTAAACATATATTCTAGAGAAAAGCAGACAAGATAGGTAGCTAGACAAAGGGAATGATAATAGATGGATGAATGGATAGATAGTAAGATGAATGGAGGGAAGGATAGATAAGTGGGTAGGTTAATGTATGGATAGCTTAACAGATGAATACACACATACACACACATACACACACACACACAGATGACAGATGAATTAGCTTATAGTTGTGAAAAGCAGTATAGAGAAAAGTAAAAGGAAAGAAGGGCGTAGCACTGGGGTAGGAATGAAGGTGGGTGTTTTGTAAGTGATCATGGAAGACCTCACTCAAAAAAGCAGCTTCTGAGCAAAGCCCTGAAGGAAGTGATGAAGCCATGTGTACACCTGGGGGAAGATGTTCTCAACCAAGAAAACAATGATGATAGCTAGTATTTACTGAAAGCTCACCATGTAACAGAAACCCTGATGGGTGTTTTATAAGCTATACCTTGTTGAATCTTCTAACAGGTAATGTCATCTCTCTTTGAGAAAACTGAGACCAAGAGATATTAAGAGATATTCTTTTCCCTCAAGGTCACCTCGCAAATAAATGCAGTAGCTAGGATTCAAACCCAGTGGAAAAGCCTGCTTCAGAGAAAGAACAGCAAGGGAAAAATTGGACTACACTTTGTACTAAAAATATGTCCCATCACTGGCTCCTTGAAGCTGGGTGTGCCAGGGCACCTAGTAGTGGACGAGTGGAAATGTTGACCCAGTCAGCCTGATTCCAAAGTCTGAATGGTGGGGATACCACTGGGATACCCTGCTTCTCAGAGAGCCCAGACTGGATGTGTGCCAACTGGTTGGTCTGACTAAGATTTTAATGCCCAGACAGGCATGCTGGGTCAAAGTAAGCTCTTCACAGAGTGCTGCCTTCACTAGGTTTCCTGTGTCCAATCACAAAACAACCAATTAGCAAATAGAAAATGGGAAGACCCCAGGGCTTGACTAGGAGAGGGGGCAGGACAAGGCTGGCTGATGATGGATGGAATGTTCACCCTTGTTTGGAGGGAGGCCTGACATTGGCTCTGTGCCCCCAAGCCCCATTGTATGTCCTCAACCCTGTGACAGAATTATTATCCTCTTTGGCACCTGTCCCCTCATGCATCCTCCCCAGCCCCCAGGCCACCTTGCCACAGGATGTAGCCCCAATGAAAAGGAACAGATGGATTTGACTGTGGATGATTTGGACCTCACTCAATGCCTCACACATTTGGCTTTTCCCACACAAATCCAGCTAATACTGCATTAGAAGACCCATTATCTTTCAGCATATCCTGAACTGAAGGAAGTGAGAAATATGCTAAGAAGTATTGCTATCATACCCAAGTTAGTTATCACCATGGTCTTAGTTCTCACAAGAGTCTTACCAGGCAGGTATGCAAAATCCATTTTATGGAAGAAAAGTGAAGGCTACGAGAAAGTAACAGCAGGTTAAGGCTATTTCCCTTTGCGTTCATTCCATCACTATCCATATTACAGTATTTCCTAAGCTGTGTGCAAGGCTCACCAAAGGATAGCTACTCAGTTAAACAAGTATTTACTGAGCACCAGATTAAGTCTTGGAATTAGAAGACTTTAGATGAGAAACTGAAGCCCTGTTCTCAAGGAGTTAAGATTAAAAAGGGAGTTCTCAGTCCTGGGCAAATTTTACTTTCACCTACAACTCACTCCACTACCTCCAATATAACAGGTCCAGCTCTCAGAGATGCTGACCCAGAAACACAGTAATTTCTAAGAATGCATTAAAACCTGTCCTCACTGGATCCTTTTTCTGACAGGTTCAGAGTGGGAAAGTCTGCTGTCTCAATTCTCCTTTTCTATTCTGACTGTAAAGTCTCATTTGGGTCAATTTCACTCTTGTACTTTTTACTCCCATGGCTCCACTGGTGGTGGTTGGCACTGTTTTCACCCAATGATTGATATTTTGGACTCTTCAGTCCCCACGGTTGGGCAAAAGTCTCCTTTGGCACTTTCAAATGGTATAAGTTACCATGATACTTCTATTGCTACACATTTAAAACCTCTTTATTGTCTTCTTGGATTTCTTCTTCATTTCATTTCTTCCCCACCCCACCTCTTGCCCCACTAAATGACTGTATGAGCCCTAATAGTTTCCTGGCAGGTGAGGGGAGTGGGAAGTAGGAAGAAGTGCACCCAGGAATGAATCAAATCAGTGGGAGATGCAAACCTTCCCAGATGGGGGTTCTGGCTCCTGACTTATTAAATTGCCCCTGATGCCTCCCTGATATCTCGCTGCTTCTGACATATTTGTAAGCATCCAAGCTGCCTCATAGCTAATCTCCATTTTGCTTCTCTGACTTTGAATTGTTTAATCCTTTTAAAAAGTCTCTTATCTGACTCAGCAATCTTTAAAATATTTTGAAGATGTTTTCTTTCCTACTGAAGAATAGCCATCAAGTATGACCACAGGGCCATGTGTTAATTAAGCATCTAATCTACCATCTCCCAAGTGGGTCCTGATAATAGTTTTGCAGAAAAACTGAGATATCTCTTCCAGAAGACTTTGGCTGGCTTCTTTCTTTGGCCTTTCCCTAGAAATGGATTCTCTTGAGTCTTCTATCTTAGCATTTACAATATATTTGATGCAAACACTATCCAAGTAAAATAAAAAAATAAGACGGTTTGCTAAATATTAGGAGGGGCGAGAAAACAGGTTATAAGAATGTTTTTCAGTTATATCTCCTCTCCCAAAAGTTAAAATTTCTTCATATTCTTGGATCCCACCCTACTATCATCACAGATGTGCCTATGTTCAAATTTCATCCGTTTCCTGACTGAGCCAGATGTTTCCTGGCCAAAACTATGACACTTGCCCGATGTCTTTCGGTGAGTCCCTTGGCCAGGACGAAAGCTATTTCCAGTCCCCATTTCTCACACGGAATGAAGTACCTTCCACTGTGGCCTTCCTCAACCTTTCTTTCCTTTCTCACCATGACTGCCAAGAGGGGTTCTGAGAAGCCTCCACCCATTCCAAAGCAGGAACATGTTCAACAGTGATCCCCCCAGAGCCCAGCCAGGTCAACCGCATCCATGAAACACCCTCACCTACTGTTCCTGCTCTTTCAATTTCTCTTCCTCCCTATGTGGGATACCCAATGGATGCTGTGTCATCAATACTGACTGTTCCCCAAACTTTATTGATGTAGACTGTCAGTAAAGCATCCTGTAGGATACCTCTCATCCACCTTGAAGTGAATAACTCATGGGGTTTGTATGATATCACAGACTACATTTCTTTTCTATAAGACATTCATGTATCCTACTTAGCAATCTATTTTAAATACGTGAACAAACCATTAACAGTAGTGTTGCTTATCCTAGATAATGTTGAGGAAGAAACAGCAGCAAAGTGTCCCTGGTAGACTCATCTCTTTCTTGGTCATAAATATTGCCATCTTCCAACACAAAGAACTAAACCCCTGAAGGGTCAGTAATGACATTTATTAATTTATTTAAATCAAATTGATAGTATTGACTAGAGATCAGTATTTTTATTAATTTTGTCAGAAAAAAAAGTTTATTTTCCTACCATGATTATTGTGTGTGTGTGTGTGTGTGTGTGTGTGTGCGTGGTCATGTCATTCATATGGATGCACCATGGCTCATAGTATGAAGGGTATAACACCCTGTTGAATAAAGCAAAACACTCAACATTTCAGCATTTCATGTTTCCTAATAAGGGGTTTTAAGGAAAGAATAACACATGTTAGGCAACTGAAGGAATAAATGTTATCAAGCAAAGTAAACATTCCATTTGCCATTGTTATTGGAGGTGGATTAATATGAAACACTCAAAGGTGGACTCCTGAAGCAAATTCAGTGGGCTAGAGAGAGAAGGCTGAACTTGTGCAAGTGTTGCTCTGATATGATATTGGCTATTTTGCCAAGGAAAGGAAATACTAATCAATAATTTTTATAGAGAATTATTGTCTTCTTGCTCTGGACCAGGGGTCTCCAACCTCCAGGCCATGGGCCCATACTGGTCCAGAACTGTCAGGAACCAGGCCACACAGCAGAAGGTGAGCTTGAACATAAGACACCTGAATTATTCTGAAACTATCCCCTCCACCCTGGTCCACAGAAAGGCTGTCTTCCACAAAACCAGACCCTGGTGCCAAAAAGGTTGGGAACCCCTGTGTCAGAGCACTTTCTCAATTATTATGTGGCAAGAGAGAAAGAAACCATTTGATTTTCCTTGGCTATCTGATTCCAGCCACCTTTTAAGGCTTTTCTCAATTCTACCTTCTGTGAAAACTTTCCTTGTTCCCCAGAGTTCACGTTTTGCCATTCTTTCCATTGACCCAGCTGAACATCTTGTCAGAACACATGGCTTGGGACAGCCTAATCCAAGTCACTACTGTTATTGAACTAGGTTACAGAGGTTTCCACCAATCATCCTGTATCCTTTCCTGCCCCTCTCCAATCTATTCTGCCTATGCATGTAGCTAGCGTAAGCCTTTTGAAACATGAGGGTGTTCATATTGCTTTCTTTCCTTTAAACCCTTCATTTTTTAAAAATATTTTATTTATTATTTTTTAGAGCGAGGAGAAGGGAGAGAGGCTGAGAGGGAGAGAAACATCAATGTATGGTTGCCTTTCACCTGCCTCAAGCTACAGACCTGGCTGGAGATCTGGCTTGCAATCTGTTTATGTGCCCTGGCTGGGAATCGAACCAGCAACCTTTGGGTTCACAGGCCGGTGCCTTATCCACTGTGCCACCAGCCAGGACCCTTTATTTGTTTTAATAAATTAAATATGACCCAGATATCTTCCAAAGCTCACCAGATCCATATGAAGCCTCCTGAATAGCTCCCCATCTTCCTCTCCTTGTCCTCTTAGCTCCAGTGTTATGAAACACCGTTCAGTTTCATCAATAAGCCAAGCTCTTTTCTGCTTCAGAACCTCTTATGTGCTATTCCAAATGAGGAATGCTCTCCCCACCCCCACCCCTGCCCAGCTCACTGACATTTTAAATAATTTCTCCAGGTGATTTTTTTTTAGCACAAATGTTTCAGAACAGAGGGCAGTAAGCTTGTTCTGTAGGGCCAAATAGTAAATATTTTTGGTTTTGTGGGCTAGACAGTATCTGTCAAGACTGCTCAGCTTTGCCTATTGTAGCTTGAATGCAGCCATAGACAATACATAAATAAGTAGCTATGGCTATGGGCCAATTAAACTTTATTTACAGAAACAGATTTGGAGAAAAAAAAAAAAGAGGAAAAAGGAAAAAGAAACCAGATTTGGCCAGCAGACCACAGTTTGCTAACCCACTGATATAAAGAAAGTCTTAAGTGGAATATGCTTCAGGACCCCTTCAGAACCATTTTTCAAACAACAGATAACTGGACTCCTAAATGTATGCATAACTGCATTTTTTTTTGACAAGTCCCACAGACATTTCTGATGGGCACTGCATGGTCAAAAAAGTTAGAAGGAAATTATATACATGTGGGATTCAAACGAGGAAGAACTTTAAAATAGTTCTTCCATTCGCCAGTAAATCGGGTTGCCTTGCAAAGAAAGCTTCCTGCTCCTGTAATATTTGAACAGAAAGTTAGTAAGTTTCTGACAGAAATTGTGCTTATGAATTCCTACCAAAGCTCAATGAAGAAAATAATTCCATTGCCTCCAGAACATTGTGTGATTCAATGGTGTGCTAGAAAGAGCTTGAACTTTGGCATTAAATACAACTGAGTTCAATCCCAGCTTTACCACCTAAGTGTTTAATCCTGAGAAAGTTTCTTAACTTCTCTGAGATTTGGTTTGCTTATCTTTAGCATGGGGAGACTAATTAAAACCCATTGGCATGGTGTCAGCTTAGATGCATGATCAATAAAGTAGCTAGGACAAACCCTGACTCTTGATAATAAACTCTTGATGAACTGTATGCATTTTTAGTATGTATTAGCATTTACTTTGTCTCACATCTTATTACTTTAATCCAAAATCATAACTTCCAAGTTGCAGTTTAGGATGTCTAAAAATGTGTCCGACTAACCATGGGCCAACTTTTTCCCATCTAGTCCTCTCATGATCTTGTGACAATCTTGAGACCTTTGTCAAATACTATGATCACTTGTTCATCTCCATTCTCTTTAGCTTCCCCTTTGTGGGGCCCCACTCAGCCATTTAAAGGGCCCTTGCCTAATCAGCTTGTGAAATGTTTGTTTGAGTCATTGAAGCTGCCCTTGAAGAAGGGTCTTGGTAGGGCCTTCCTGCCTCAATGGGAGCCCCAGAAACTTGCACAGGCAATAAGACCTTTGACCACATGCATGTGGCTAAATGTACACACTTTGTTCTCTTTTTGTGCTAAATCTGTGAGTCTACCTTCCCTGAAATTCCACATGATTGGGACCATGTGAATCTGTTGTTTAAGAGATCATCTTTTCTGATTCTGGGACATGGTGTCCCTGGACATACTCAGTCCAGGAACTATCATACAAAACATTTGGCAACACTGGCCTAAGTACAAGAACTTATCAGCATGTGCTTCCAACATATCTGCCCGGAACTGCTCAGTGTTCACCTTTCAAGGAAACACAGGCCCAGATCATTAGTTTCTAGAGCCACAGATGGTAAAGATAAATCTCCAATCAATATGTGCACTGATAAGTTCTTATCAGTGGGAATGGATCCCAGGAAGTATTCTCCAATTGATGCTATCACTCTTAGCAAGCCACTAATAACCTTGCCTTGTGTGTCATTCTGCATCCTAGAGACTCAATCCTGCACCTACAAATCCACACTGGGCCCGAGCACTGCAAATTTCACACATGCCAGTGTTAAAGGATAGTGGGAGATAAATATGTCTGGTTTTGGACTATACTTTCCTGGCCCCATTATACATTATAAACCTTTGCCAAAGAGAAAGCTTTGAGAGGGTAGCAATTGAGATGAAGTTCTCACCTGCAAAGTGGAAATCTCTATGCTTAGGTGGGGAGGGCTGGGAGGGTGGGTGGCTGGGGAGGGTGGGGTGGCTTGGGAGTTGCTGAGTCAGCAGCTTGCCAATTTATCAGGACAGCTCAGGGAACCACCATGTCAATGAGCCAGCTCCAAATTACATCCTCCAAGTTAATTATAGCTGACTTTCATGCTCCTCTCTTAAAAGAAATAAACTTTAGGTCAATTTAATATCAGAGGAATCCACTCTCCAACCTTGAGGTCTCAAAAGTGCCATGAAACAGCTTTCGGTCCCATCAATAAGCCAAATTCTTTTCTGCTACAATATGGGCTCATGTCCCATATTGTAGATAGAATACCAGTCTTTTTCCATGGAGGGATTAATGATCCCTGGGGCTGGGCTCATTCACTTTTATTTTAAAAGATTTTAATTATATCCACATGCCAAGCTAAAATATAGAGCATGTATTATGGTAAAATTAATTGGTATAAAGTTAGTGCCACTTAGTAAGATTTCATATTTAGTGAATATTGTAGCTCATACAGATATGTATGCCCATCAGATGAGGAAGAGAGTGACTTTCAGTCAACAGTCAGAAGAGAGCTGGTTTCTTTGGTCCAGCAGCCCATAAGGAACTGAGTGCTGTCAACAACCATTAAAGGAGCTTCAGATGAGTTCGTTCCCTATCAGGCCTTCCAATGAGACACCAAGAAGCAGAGGATGCAGCTAAACCACACCCTAATTCCTATTCCAAAGAAACTGGGAGATGGTAGGTGCTTGTAAGATGTAAAGTTTTGGAGCAATTAGTTAAGCAGCAACAATAATTAATACAATGAGCTGACAGAGGTCTCACTGGAACAGTCACAAGCCAAATATGACACGGTGCAAGCTGTGTGCCTGTGAGAGTTCATGTATCATGTATCTTAAGACCATGGCAGGTGGAGGGAAGATGGCGACAGAGTAGAGAGCAGTGCTGATGGTGTTCTCAAGTACCAAAGCAGCTAGAGGACAGGATAAGGAGCGTGAGACGTCTTCAGGACCCTAGGGATTGGAACGGACAGCATCTGGACACAGGGGAGCAGAGCCCAGAGGCAGAGGAGGCCAGCGGGACAG